>OZ012740.1:72229438-72231938 GCA_963859935.3 Lathyrus sativus | reverse complement strand
TGCTCTGATAAATGAATTGTTATATGTGCCTAAATAATTTATTTGATTATTTGAGGGTATAGAATTGGGGTGTTACATTAAGTGGTATCAGAGCCAGTGTTGTGTCAGTTGTGTCTGTCTCGTTGTTGTGCTGGTTAAACGGTTGTTTAACCTTGTTGTTATTTTTGGGAATAATCAGAATATGGTTGGTCTTAACGATAATGTGATGGCTGCTGCATTGGAAGTAATGGCTAGGGCAGTGCAGGGTGCGCCGAATGTGAATGCTAATGTCGAGTTCAGGAGGAATCAACCACCGATCTTCAAAGGAAGATTCGATCCCGATGGTGCCCAAATTTGGTTGAAAGAGGTTGAAAGAATCTTTAGAGTTATGGGCTGTGAAGAAAGGAATAAGGTGAGGCTTGGATCTCACATGCTGAAGGAAGAAGCCGACGATTGGTGGATCGGTATGTGTCGAGTTCTTGAGGTGGATGACGAAGAAATAACATGGGATTTATTTCGGACCGAGTTTTTGAGGAAGTATTATCCTGAGAGTGTGAAGGGGAGGAATGAGATGGAATTTCTTGAATTGAAACAAGGTAGTATGTCTGTGGTGGACTATACTGCTAAGTTTATGGAATTGGTTCAATTTCATTCTCATTATGCTGCTATTACTGCGAAGTTCTCCAGGTGTATTAAGTATGAGAATGGTTTGCGTCCTGAGATTAAACAGGCGGTGGAATATCAAAGAATAAGGAGATTTTCGGATTTGACCAAACCTTGTAGAATTTTTGAGGAAGATAGCAAGGCTCGCTCTACTCATTATAAGAGTTTGAAGGAGAGGAAGGAAAAGCAACAAGTTATAAGTGGACCTTATGTGACACCTGTTGATAAGGGTAAGTGATCCGCTGTCGCGCGCGGATCAAAACGAGTATTTTTGTAAAAAATGCAGTACAACGATAATGACTCGGAATATCGTTCTCAAGGATTCTTGATTATTACTAATCGAATAAAAAGGGGGTTTGTTTGGTTTAGGATCGATTAAATAAAGAGAATGCAATTAAGCAGTTAAAATAAGTGATTATCAAAATAAGTCAATCTACTGTTTTCGGTTCCGGCTTATCACGGGTTTCTACCTTACCAATTTCCTAAGCAACTTCGATCTCTATTCGATTCCTATGTCAATTGACAAGCGCAAAAGACATAAACTAGATTGACAATTCTATATTCCGAATTAAGCAAACGGATTAAGTTTTCGTGAATTAAGCAAACACGAATTACAAACGTGAATTAACGACAAAGCGACGTAACGACGAATAAAAGTTAAGGATGCAATCATACGAATTTAATCAAGACAATTCTATAAACTAACAGATTAAGCAAATGCAATTCATAGAATAACATTGAAAGAGAAACGAATTAAATTGATAAAGTATAAACCTCAAAGCTTTGGAACGCGATTACAGCAGATTGACTCTAAGTAATTAGTTCTCCATTTGAATCGTACAAGCTTCAACAATATTTTCGTGAATAGTGAATAATGTGAACAGTAACATGAGTTCTCCTTAAAAAGGCAAACAATGGATCCGGTTCAAAACCCAACTGGGTCGAAAATACAACCCGGGCCCAATACATGACCTAACACTAAAATAAAATTATAACGTTGTAACTTCAAACGAAATTCTGGAATTTTGCGCTCCGAATCTGACTTCGACTCCAACACGAAAGTCGTAGTTCTCTCTCTTAGCTTTCCGGAGATTTTTAGAACCCCTCAAACGGATTCCCGAAACTCTAGTTATGATTTTTCTCGCGAAAGCTGAAAAATAAATACGAAAAACAATTAAATGCAAAAATAAAATAAAATATAAAAACACCTTAAAACATAAAAATAAATAAAACAAATCAAAGAAATGCTTGAGTACAAACATGGAAAAACGTGCATCAAAATGCACTGATCAGTAAGCATGAGAGAAACATTGATAAGAGATCTGGAGGGGGAAGTTCTGGTTTTGTCAAGTGTTACAAGTGTGGCGAGATGAGTCACAAATCTTTTGAGTGTGGAAAGACCGTAGCAAAATGTTCTAACTGTGGAGTCCTTGGGCATGCTGCTACAGATTGTAGGAAGAATGTAGTGAAGTGCTATAATTGTGGAGACGTGGGCCACATTAGTCATAACTGTACTAAGCCGAAACAAGCTCAAGCGGGCGGAAAGGTGTTTGCAATAGCCGGGTCAGACGCTACTAGTGCAGATCGTTTGATTAAAGGTACATGCTTTATTAATAGTACGCCTTTAGTTGCTATTATTGATGCTGGAGCGACTCATTCGTTCATTTCTCATGAGTGCGTTAAGCGTTTGTATTTGTTTATGACTTGGGAATTAGAGAGTGGGATGCGAGAGTCGTATCCGGAGTTGTTTGGATCAAGTAATATTTTCGAGGACGAAAATTTCTAAAGTGGGGGAGAGATGTAACGCTTCGATTTGGATTTCCCCATTTTTGTTGAGTCTTCTGATTAATTGGATGAT